>LR778259.1:7152376-7181944 GCA_902810595.1 Coregonus sp. 'balchen' | reverse complement strand
CTTGGGAAAGAAGTGCTAAATGTAAAAGTATGTAATGTTAAATTCGCATGGTCATACAAAAAATGTGTCCACGTCTTGTAATTTGGGCTTTGAATAAAAATGTCTGCTATGCAACAGGGGTTGGAACCGGTTCAGGGAAGAAAACCCCGGGAATGAAAGTGATTTTTACTGTTCCGAACAGAACTTTTAAAAAGCAAGACCCGTAAGGATAAATTTGGAACGCAGACGTTCCTTTGACCAGATGGGCCATGCAACAAATTGTTTAAACAAAGTGGATATTTGTCAATCCGTCATGATTTATGTATATAACGGCCACAATGTGGTTATTTAAGTCCGATTTAGATAATTGGCTGTTTTCGCTGCATAACAGGGGAATGTCAGGTTAGAAGAGTGATGCAATGCTAACTCCGTTCGTATAAGCGGTTTAGCTGCGGGATACAAAATCGGTGGGGTAGCAAAGTAGTTGAATGTAATGATGACATTGAAATGTGTTGGGTGACATCCAAAAAAGCATATACTCCACGTTTTCAGTGGCTTGCGAAAGTATTCACCCCCTTCACATTTTTCCTATTTATTGCTCAACCGGGAATTAAAATGATTTTTGGGGGGTTGTTTATTTGATTTCCCAAACATGCCTACCACTTGAAGATGCAAAATTTTATTTGATGAAACAAAACATAAAACTAGGTGCAAATTTTCCCCCCCCCAAATCAAATTTTGAGGCCACCTTTTGAGCAATTACAGCTACAAGTTCTGTGATGTCTCATAAGGTTGGAACATCTCGCCACTAGGTTTTGCCCATTCTTCAAGGCAAACTGCCGTCCTTTTCAAATTGGAGGGGTTTCCGCTGGGGTACAGAAATCTTTAAGTCATACCACAGATTCTCAATTGGTTGAGGTCTGGGCTTTGACTAGGCCATTCCAAGACATTTAAATGTTAGGCCATTCCATTGTCTCCCTGCCTGCTGAAAATCTTTGCCTGTGTGTGTGTGTGTGTTGTGTGTGTTGTGTGTGTGTAGGCAACCTGCCCCTCCCCCTCCGAAGCTAGGCTACTATAGCCTACTGACATTACAAGCGTGATTCAGAATGTATTAGAAAGAAGGGATTAACTTTTTCAATGCTAGTTAAGGTTTACTATAGTTATCACATTTCACTTTGGGAAATTCATTAACTACAAAAGGTAAATGTGTTTTTATTTTAATTAGGGTTTGCCGCTCTGCACACACAAGTTGGTAGCTAGCTAGCTAGCTAGCTTTGGTCCAACGTTAAACCAACTCTCTGAAGTTCAGTACATTCAAAGCTCCTTCATAGAAGCCACTACTCCGTAGGTATAATTTCTGTGGGCCTAATTCAGATAATGCATGTCATAACAAGATGCCCAGCACTTCAAGCCAAGCCTCCTCCTCCACACTCTCGCGCTCCACCTGCAAAATTCCAGTCGCATCTTGCGCCCTACACTTGTCTGTCCAATGCATTTAAACAACTATAGCTTGCCTGCTCCATTTTAAGCTGCTCCATAGCAAGCTGCTCTTTCCGCAATTATTGAATTAATTTAATCTTGCGCTAAATGTAAATAAAACAAAAAAAGAGCATATTTTTTGAAAATTATTGATATGAATTGTTCCTTTTTTTGGTTCGAACCGGTTCAGAACTTTATTTTGCTGATCGGAACAGTGGAATGGGACGAAAAAAGTATGGTTCTGTTCAGAACAATTGGAAATTAATTTAAGCTCCAACCCCTGGTGACATACAGTATATTATATTATTATATCATTCTTATGGACAGAGAGGGCAGATCCACTCTAGGATCTACTACCACTGCAGTACCAAGCAACTCTTATCATTAGAGCCTCCAGTAACCTTTCATGTGAAGTGGCGGGTGGCCACTCTTAAATAGCTCAATCCACAGCGTCGCGTCGCCAGAGGGGGAATGTGGTTGATTTAATACACCTAAAACCTTTCATGCCACTGGCTCGTCGCCAGCCTGGTAAGAGAGACCGACGAACAAACACAATTGACAATACAGTCCTTTTGAGTTTTCATTTCAAACATTTGTATTTGTAGTATTTTCCTAAAGGATGTGCTATTAACAGTGGGGAGGGATGAGGGGATGGATTGGTGTTGGTATTGGTGTTGGTGCACTACCTGAGAATATTAGAAGTGTCTCAGTGGTGGGTGAATGTACAAAGAATGTCCTTCATGTTCGTTTGCTTAACAGGTGATTTTCAAATAAACCGTGACGTTTGGTTAAAGTCTTGGCAATCGTTCTTTTGGACCAGAGCACACATATTTGAGGAGCTGCAATAATTATTTTATACTGCAGATTGAGCACCGCCGTATTTGGAACAACCTGTGCCCTCATCAGATAATTGTCTTGTTTACAGAGTGTTTATGCATTCGTACTAGATCTATTCTATTTACGACTGGAAGAATCCGTATAAATACCAGATGAGTCTATTGAGTTCCATATTTATTTTATGCGATGGAAGCCTCTTCATTAAGAAGTCATTAGAAACATTCACACATCATCATCCCCTGTTGTTTCCACTGCTGCCATTGGGTATGTAAGCTATACACAGTGCTAGATTGACAAACTGACCCAACAGAATAGACCTGGAAAAGAAAGGGCCCATTCTTTATGACAATGTTTCTATTTGTGTTTCTTTTTTTGAATGGGTTGAAGAGGAACAGGGAGAACAAAAAGCACTTGGGAGTACAAATTCAATTGTGATGTGATAAATGTACGTGGGTGGCAATTTAATCAGATTTTAAAGGGATAGCATGTTTTTTAAATATATTTAGTGGAGATAGTTTTGATATGAATGTATTTTGGTACTAAAATTGTTTTCATAGGTTTATTAAAGATGCTACATTCTTCCCATCTTATCTGTAACTGGTTCAGACCTGGAACACACCAGGTGTGTCTAACCAGGGATATTTATCAATCATTGAATTACCAGGGACAAAAATCTATCAATCAAATACATTTTTGTATCCCTTTTTTACAGTTGTAACAAAGCTTTACCTTAACATTGCCTAGACTCCAAAGACCAAGCAGAAGCTAAGTATCCAGAAAAAAACGCTCTAGAAGGAAGAAATCTAGAGAGGAACACATGCTCAGAGGTGTGGCCTATCCTCCTCAGCGGTACTCCTAACCTCCAGACTACTTCTTAAGTCTGACAGAGATGTGTACCTTTAAGAGACAACTTTGCACACTCGCCATTTTGAGAATTGGCCTTTAGTGCATGATCATACCTCAAACATACCGATGGGAAGTAAGGAACTTGACCTTCTCAAAAAATAGAAAACCAAACTAGAGCCTTGAGCCATGGCACCAGGTCATTTGGGACACTTGAAGAGAAACATAAGGTATTTTTCACCCACTGAAAGAGTAGGAAATTAAGACAGTACTTAGGAGCCCAGGTTCTCGCTTTCCAGAGCCTTCGTAGCGTTAAGATCATCATTAGAACCATCTTATGATGTATCTTTAGTAGGCAAGCTGTTTCACAAAACCATCGTTACTACAGTTGCACTTGAAAATGCTTGTTATTTACCGACTGCCTCGCCTCGATCACACCTACAGTATATTTGCGCAAAATGATATGCAGCATTATCTGGATATGTGTGCAACAAAAGTTCAACATTCACCTTCTGCTACCATTTCTGTCAAGCATACAATTTGATGCATACGTTCGATAAATCCAACGTATGCACCACACAGAACACACTGCAACTGCCTCTGTAATGCAATGCTGCAAGGCAAAAGCAGCATTCATTGGAAATGAATGTACTTCTGGTGTACCAAAACGCAATGACGCTTAAGGTGTGATCAAGGCCTCAGACCACTAGTAGAACAGCTAAGTGAGTTGCTTTTTGGTCCTTCTGCATCACTTTATATACAGAAGATCTCCGCTAAACACAGAATCAAGAGGTTTATCTGTCTCTCTTTGACCTCTGATAACTTCAGAACAAAGTTAACTACAAATACAAAGTTGCCAATGTCTTTGCAATTGTTACAAACAAGCAAAAAATAAAATGATGCTTGAAATGAAACTGCAAAATATAAATACATTATAGGCTACATAAGCCTATATATTTCATTCACAATTAAATCAATTTTATGTTAATTCTATTTCATTCTATTTTGCCATTTCTAGGCTACTGTCTGTAATTTTTGCCTCAATATATTTCATGATGTGCAAAATCTTGATTTAGTTCGTTATTATAGGGTAAGCATTTAGAATAAGCCGCCTCAATATTTTCAGCCATCCGTGGTAATATCTCTCTAGGAGCTGATCCATCATCATTATTGTGGAATAATCATAATGCTAAAGTAAGCACTTAGCGAATGTTCTCTCTACGTGCTTGTTAACAATGTATCTGGTAAGCTCTTCGTAATGCTACATCGTAACTGGGAAACGAGGTACAGATCAATTGGTGAAAATGAGATTGGGGGAAAAAAACTGTAAACAACTGTCTCTTGTTCTCTTTAGGGAAGAGACAGAGAGAATGCGGTGCGTTACTGCCTCTGAGCAAAGGCAGAAATCAGGAATTTATGATGACATGATTTCATGGGGGAAAATATCGCCATATCGCCACAATTGACATGTACATTTAATTGCCACTGTGATTTCTTTAGGTATGTCATTCGAAAAATTCCTGCATTCATTCCAAAATAGAAAATTGACTTTGTCATTCGATAAAGGGTCAATCTGTCATTGGTACATATATTTTAAGACTTTTAAATAAATAATATATACTCATTGATTCTTGAAGAAACTTACAGTGCCTTGCAAAAGTATTCATCCCCTTTGGCGTTTTTCCTATTTTGTTGCATTACAACTGTCACGGTTTCGGCCGAGGCTGCCTCTCTTCCTTGCTCGGGCAGGCTTCGGCGTTCGTCGTCTCCGGAATACTAGCTGCCACCGTTGCATGTTTCTATGTTCGTTTGCTTTTGTCTGATTGTTGTTACACCTGTTATCGTTTAGTGTAATTAGTGTCCTATAAGTTCTCGTTGTGTTTGTCTAGTGTTGTGTGTTATTGTTTTCACTGCCGTGTGTATTGCTTGTGTCTATACAGTTTGCTCGGTTGAGCTGCTCTCCATTTGTATTTTTGGAGTATTTTGTCGCACGTGTTTAGTGCGCCCGTTAGATTTCGCCTGCGTGCGGAATTTCTCGCCTCAGGGCATTTATTTTCGTGCTGTGTTTATTGCTAAACCACTAAAGTATTTTGACTTACTTTGTGCGTCCTGCGCCTGATTCCACCACCACACCCACCTACAGCTACACTGACAGAATAACACACCACAATTATGGAATCAGCAGGAGCCGCAGCAGCACAGGCGACGCTGGAGGACAGGGTCCGCGAGCAGAATGACCAGATCCTGCGGATGGGGTCCGCACTGCAGGAGGTGATCACCACCATCCGAGGCTGGGAGACCCGAGGGACACCTCCACCACCATCCTCCCTGCCCGCACCATCGGCAAGTCAGCCCATTCCCGCTCCGGAACCCTCGCTCCCGAGGGCCTACGATGGGACCGCTGCCGGGTGTCAGGGATTCCTTCTCCAGGTGGAGCTTTACCTGGCCACCGTGCACCCGGCGCCCTCGGGACACGAGAGCGTGTCCGCCCTGATCTCCTGCCTTTCCGGTAAGGTGTTGGAATGGGCCAACGCAGAGTGGAGGAGAATAGACGCTACCACCATCACCTACGACGAGTTCTCCCGCCGCTTCAGGGCGGTGTTTGACCATCCCCCGGAGGGGAAAGCGGCGGGGGAGCGTCTGTTCTGCCTCCGGCAGGGGAAGAGGAGTGCCCAGCAGTTCGCCTTAGAATTCCGTACTCTAGCGGCGGATGCAGGGTGGAATGAGCGGGCCCTCATCGATCACTACCGATGTAGTCTACGTGAGGACGTCCGTAGGGAGCTGGCCTGTAGGGACACCAGCCTCTCGTTCGACCAGTTGGTCGACATGTCCATCAGGCTGGATACCCTGCTAGCTACCCGCGGACGTCCCGAGGGGGGTCCGTCCATTTCACCCTCCAGCGCCTCCGAGCCGTGCCCCATGGAGCTCGGGGGCGCTGGCGCTAGAGAGAGGAGGGGTCGGATGACGAGGGGGTCCATCTCCTGCACCAACTGTGGTCGGGGAGGACACACCGCGGCTAGGTGCTGGGGATGGCCTCCTAGGGGAGAAGACGACTGGTCCCGCACTGGGGAGTCCTTCCAGGTGAGTAGGCGCCCCACTCACCCAGAGCTCTCTGTTGCACACTTCTGTATACCTGTGCGTTTTCCACAGGTAGCACCTCATTCCCAGCATAAGGCGCTGGTAGATTCAGGCGCGGCTGGGAATTTTGTTGATAATAAATTTTGTTTAGCCTTAGGGATTCCCCTTCTCCCTGTTGACGTTCCCTTCCCCATTCATGCCCTAGATAGCCGTCCGTTGGGTGCGGGCTTGATCAGGGAGGTCACGGCGCCACTTAGGATGTGTGCGCAGGGGGGTCATCAGGAGATGATCCAGCTATTTCTGATCGACTCGCCTGCGTATCCGGTGGTGCTGGGCATGCCCTGGTTGAGTACCCATAACCCATCTATTTCGTGGCAGGAGAGGGCTCTGATGGAGTGGTCTGCCCAGTGTGTGGGTCGATGTTTAGGCGTTTCCGTAGGGGCTACCTCGGTGGAGAGTCCAAACCAGGTGCCCGCATTGCACGTTCCCCCTGAGTATGGGGATTTGGCTATTGTGTTCAGTAAGTCGAGGGCGACGCAGTTGCCTCCCCATAGGCAGGGGGATTGTGCGATAGACCTCCAGGCAGGAGTTGCGCTCCCACGGAGCCATGTGTATCCTCTGTCTCAGGAGGAGAAGAGAGCTATGGAGACTTACATAGACGAATCTCTGAGACAAGGATACATACGGCCCTCCACTTCCCCTGTGTCCTCGAGTTTCTTTTTTGTGAAGAAAAAGGATGGGGGGTTACGCCCGTGCATTGACTACCGTGGTCTCAATCAGATCACGGTGAAGTACAGTTATCCACTCCCGCTGATTGCGACCATGATGGAGTCATTGCACGGGGCGCGTTTCTTCACTAAATTAGATCTCAGGAGCGCGTACAACTTGGTGCGCATTAGGGGGGGCGATGAATGGAAGACAGCCTTTAGTACCACCTCGGGCCATTACGAGTATCTTGTCATGCCATACGGGTTGATGAACGCTCCTTCAGTTTTCCAATCATTCGTGGATGAGATCTTCAGGGACATGCAGGGGCAGGGGGTGGTCGTGTACATAGATGACATTCTCGTGTACTCGCCTACCCGAGTCGAGCATGTGGCCCTGGTGCGCCGAGTGTTGCGGAGGCTGTTGGAGCACGACCTGTATGTCAAGGCAGAGAAGTGTCTGTTCTTCCAGGAGTCGGTCTCCTTTTTGGGTTATCAGTTGTCTGCGTCAGGGGTGAAGATGGAGGTAGACCGGGTGTCAGCCGTGCGTAATTGGCAAACGCCAACCACTGTGAAGGGGGTGCAGCAGTTTTTGGGGTTTGCGAATTACTACCGGAGGTTTATCCGGGGTTTTGGACAGGTGGCAGCTCCCATAACGTCTCTTTTGAAGGGGGGTCCGGTGCGTCTGCAGTGGTCAGCCGAGGCGGACAGGGCGTTTGGGAGGCTGAAGGACCTGTTTACCTCGGCCCCGGTGCTGGCACATCCGGATCCCTCTTTGCCATTTCAGGTAGAGGTGGACGCGTCAGAGGCCGGTGTAGGAGCCGTGCTTTCGCAACGGTCCGGCGCGCCACCTAAACTCCGCCCCTGTGCTTTTTATTCCAAGAAGCTCAGTCCGGCGGAGCGAAACTATGACGTAGGGGACAGGGAGCTGTTAGCCGTGGTACAGGCCCTAAAGGTGTGGAGGCACTGGCTTGAGGGGGCTCAACACCCTTTCCTCATTTTGACGGACCACCGTAACCTGGAGTACATCCGGGCAGCGAGGAGGCTGAACCCTCGCCAGGCGAGGTGGAATATGTTTTTGACCCGGTTCACATTTAAGATCACGTACATCCCTGGGTCACAGAACGGTAAGGCAGACGCACTGTCTTGGCGGTATGACACGGAGGAGAGGTCCGTGGAGCCCACTCCCATACTGCCGGAGTCTTGTCTGGTGGCACCGGTAGTGTGGGAGGTCGATGCTGAACTCGAGCGGGCGTTACGCACCGACCCTAGTCCACCTCAATGCCCGGAGGGTCGGAAGTACGTTCCGCTCGAGGTTCGGGATCGATTGATCTATTGGGCTCACACGTCACCCTCCTCTGGACACCCTGGTATCGGCCGGACAGTGCACTGTCTTAGTGCCAAGTACTGGTGGCCCACGTTGGCGAGGGATGTGAGGGTTTATGTTTCCTCCTGCTCGGTGTGCGCCCAGTGTAAGGCGCCTAGACATCTGCCTAGGGGTAAGTTACTACCCCTGCCCGTTCCACAACGACCATGGTCTCACCTCTCGGTGGATTTCCTCACTGACCTTCCTCCTTCACAGGGGAATACCACTATACTGGTCGTTGTGGACCGGTTTTCTAAGGCCTGTCGTTTGCTCCCTATGCCGGGCCTTCCTACTGCCCTGCAAACCGCCGAAGCACTATTCACCCATGTGTTCCGGCACTACGGGGTACCCGAGGATATTGTGTCTGATCGAGGTCCCCAATTTACCTCCAGAGTCTGGAGAGCTTTCATGGAGCGGTTGGGGGTCTCGGTGAGCCTCACCTCGGGTTACCACCCGGAGAGTAATGGGCAGGTGGAACGTGTGAACCAGGATGTGGGTAGGTTTCTTAGAACATACTGCCAGGACCGGCCGGAGGAGTGGGCAAGGTACGTTCCCTGGGCCGAAATGGCCCAGAATTCCCTACGCCATTCCTCCACTAACCTAACCCCTTTCCAATGTGTGTTAGGTTACCAGCCGGTTCTGGCACCTTGGCAGCAGAGCCAGATCGATCTCCACCGCAGTGAGGGACCGGTGTACGCACCTGGTGATCGAGTCTGGCTCTCTACCAGAAACCTGCCCCTCCGCCTGCCCTGTCGGAAACTGGGTCGGCGGTTTGTAGGGCCATTTAAAGTCCTGAGAAGGTTGAACGAGGTGTGTTACAAATTACAACTACCTGTTGAGTATAAAAGTATTAACCCCTCGTTCCATGTGTCTCTTCTCAGGCCGGTGGTAGCTGGCCCACTCCAAGAAAGTGAGATCAGGGAGACTCCTCCGCCCCCATTGGACATCGAGGGGGCACCGGCGTACTCCGTGCGGTCCATCTTGGATTCGAGACGTCGGATGGGGGTCTCCAATATCTAGTGGAGTGGGAGGGGTACGGCCCGGAGGAACGGTGCTGGGTGCCGAGGAGAGACATTTTGGACCCGTCTCTCCTGACGGAATTCCATCGCGGGCACCCGACGCGCCCTGCTCCGCGTCCTCCTGGTCGTCCCCGAGGCCGGAGTTGGCGCACGTCTGGAGCCGCGCGTCAACGGGTGGGTACTGTCACGGTTTCGGCCGAGGCTGCCTCTCTTCCTTGCTCGGGCAGGCTTCGGCGTTCGTCGTCTCCGGAATACTAGCTGCCACCGTTGCATGTTTCTATGTTCGTTTGCTTTTGTCTGATTGTTGTTACACCTGTTATCGTTTAGTGTAATTAGTGTCCTATAAGTTCTTGTTGTGTTTGTCTAGTGTTGTGTGTTATTGTTTTCACTGTCGTGCGTATTGCTTGTGTCTATACAGTTTGCTCGGTTGAGCTGCTCTCCATTTGTATTTTTGGAGTATTTTGTCGCACGTGTTTAGTGCGCCCGTTAGATTTCGCCTGCGTGCGGAGTTTCTCGCCTCAGGGCATTTATTTTCGTGCTGTGTTTATTGCTAAACCACTAAAGTCTTTTGACTTACTTTGTGCGTCCTGCGCCTGATTCCACCACCACACCCACCTACAGCTACACTGACAACAACCTGTAATTTAAATTGATTTTTATTTGGATTTCATGTAATGGACATACACAAAATAGTCCAAATTGGTGAAGTGAAATGAAAAAAATAACTTGTTTCAAAAAATTCAAAAAAATAAATAACGGAAAAATGGTGCATGCATACAGTGGGGGAAAAAGTATTTAGTCAGCCACCAATTGTGCAAGTTTTGCCACTTAAAAAGATGAGAGAGGCCTGTAATTTTCATCATAGGTACACGTCAACTATGACAGACAAATTGAGAAAAATTTTTCCAGAAAATCACATTGTAGAATTTTTAATGAATTTATTTGCAAATTATGGTGGAAAATAAGTATTTGGTCAATAACAAAAGTTTCTCAATACTTTGTTATATACCCTTTGTTGGCAATGACACAGGTCAAACGTTTTCTGTAAGTCTTCACAAGGTTTTCACACACTGTTGCTGGTATTTTGGCCCATTCCTCCATGCAGATCTCCTCTAGAGCAGTGATGTTTTGGGGCTGTCGCTGGGCAACATGGACTTTCAACTCCCTCCAAAGATTTTCTATGGGGTTGAGATCTGGAGACTGGCTAGGCCACTCCAGGACCTTGAAATGATTCTTACGAAGCCACTCCTTCGTTGCCAGGGCGGTGTGTTTGGCATCATTGTCATGCTGAAAGACCCAGCCACGTTTCATCTTCAATGCCCTTGCTGATGGAAGGAGGTTTTCACTCAAAATCTCACGATACATGGCCCCATTCATTCTTTCCTTTACACGGATCAGTCGTCCTGGTCCCTTTGCAGAAAAACAGCCCCAAAGCATGATGTTTCCACCCCCATGCTTCACAGTAGGTATGGTGTTCTTTGGATGCAACTCAGCATTCTTTGTCCTCCAAACACGAAGAGTTGAGTTTTTTACCAAAAAGTTCTATTTTGGTTTCATCTGACCATATGACATTCTCCCAATCCTCTTCTGGATCATCCAAATGCACTCTAGCAAACTTCAGACGGGCCTGGACATGTACTGGCTTAAGCAGGGGGACACGTCTGTCACTGCAGGATTTGAGTCCCTGGCGGCGTAGTGTGTTACTGATGGTAGGCTTTGTTACTTTGGTCCCAGCTCTCTGCAGGTCATTCACTAGGTCCCCTCGTGTGGTTCTGGGATTTTTGCTCACCGTTCTTGTGATCATTTTGACCCCACGGGGTGAGATCTTGCGTGGAGCCCCAGATCGAGGGAGATTATCAGTGGTCTTGTATGTCTTCCATTTCCTAATAATTGCTCCCACAGTTAATTTCTTCAAACCAAGCTGCTTACCTATTGCAGATTCAGTCTTCCCAGCCTGGTGCAGGTCTACAATTTTGTTTCTGGTGTCCTTTGACAGCTCTTTGGTCTTGGCCATAGTGGAGTTTGGAGTGTGACTGTTTGAGGTTGTGGACAGGTGTCTTTTATACTGATAACAAGTTCAAACAGGTGCCATTAATACAGGTAACGAGTGGAGGACAGAGGAGCCTCTTAAAGAAGAAGTTACAGGTCTGTGAGAGCCAGAAATCTTGCTTGTTTGTAGGTGACCAAATACTTATTTTCCACCATAATTTGCAAATAAATTCATTAAAAATCCTACAATGTGATTTTCTGGGGGTTTTTTTTCTCGATTTGTCTGTCATCAATTACAGGCCTCTCTCATCTTTTTAAGTGGGAGAACATGCACAATTGGTGGCTGACTAAATACTTTTTTCCCCCACTGTATGTATTCATCCCCTTTGCTATGAAGCCCCTAAATAAGATCTGGTGCAACCAATTACCTTCAGAAGTCACATAATTAGTTAAATTAAGTCCACCTGTGTGCAATCTAAGTGTCACATGATCTGTCATGTGATCTCAGTATATATACACCTGTTCTGAAAGGCCCCAGAGTCTGCAACACCACTAAGCAAGGGGCACCACCAAGCAAGCGGCACCATGAAGACCAAGGAGCTCTCCAAACAGGTCAGGGACGAAGATGTGGAGAAGTACAGATCAGGGTTTGGTTATAAAAAAAGATCAGAAATTTTGAACATCCCACGGAGCACCATTAAATCCATTATTAAAAAATTGAAAGAATATGGCACCACAACAAACCTGCCAAGACAAGGCCGCCCACCAAAACTCACAGACCAGGCAAGGACAGCATTAATCAGAGAGGCAACAAAGAGACCAAAGATAACCCTGAAGGAGCTGCAAAGCTCCACAGCGGAGATTGGAGTATCTGTCCATAGGACCACTTTCAGCCGTACACTCCACAGAGCTGGGCTTTACGGAAGAGTGGCCAGAAAAAAAACAATTTCTTAAAGAAAAAAAGAAGCAAACACGTTTGGTGTTCGCCAAAAGGCATTTGTGAGACTCCCCAAACATATGGAAGAATGTGCTCTGGTCAGATGAGACTAAAATTGAGCTTTTTGGCCATCAAGGAAAACGCTACAGTTTGAAGCCGAAAGTTTACATACACTTAGGTTGGAGTCATTAAAATTCGTTTTTCAACCACTCCACAAATTTCTTGTTAACATACTATAGTTTTGGCAAGTTGGTTAGGACATCTACTTTGTGCATGACACAAGTAATTTTTCACTGTATCACAATTCCAGTGGGTCAGAAGTTTACATACACTAAGTTGACTGTAACTTTAAAACTTTTGGAAAATTCCAGGAAATGATGTCATGGCTTTAGAAGTTTCTGAAAGGCTAATTGACATCATTTGAGTCAATTGGAGGTGTACCTGTGGATGTATTTCAAGGCCTAACTTCAAACTCCGTGCCTCTTTGCTTGACATCATGGGAAAATCAAAAGAAATAATCTAAGATTGTAGACCCCCACAAGTCTGGTTCATCCTTGGGAGCAATTTCCAAACGCCTGAATGTACAACGTTCATCTGTACAAACAGTAGTACGCAAGTATAAACACCATGGGACCACGCAGCCGTCATACCGCTCAGGAAGGAGACGCGTTCTGTCTCCTAGAGATGAACATACTTTGGTGCAAAAAGTGCAAATCAATCCCAGAACAACAGCAAAGGACCTTGTGAAGATGCTGGAGGAAACAGGTACAAAAGTATATATATCCACGGTAAAACAAGTCCTATATCGACATAATCTGAAAGGGCCGCTCAGCAACGAAGAAGCCACTGCTCCAAAACAGCCATAAAAAAAGCCAGACTACGGTTTGCAACTGCACATGGGGACAAAGATCGTACTTTTTGGAGAAATGTCCTCTGGTCTGATGAAACAAAAATAGAACTGTTTGGCCATAATGACCATCGTTATGTTTGGAGGAAAAATGGGTCAGCTTGCAAGCCAAAGAACACCATCCCAACCGTGAAGCACGGGGGTGGCAACATCATGATGTGGGGTTGCTTTGCTGCAGGAGGGACTGGTGCACTTCACAAAATAGATTGGCATGAGGAAGGGAAATTTATGTGGATATATTGAAGCAACATTTCAAGACATCAGTCAGGAAGTTAAAGCTTGATCACAAATGGGTCTTCCAAATAGACAATGACCCCAGGCATACTTCCAAAGTTGTGGCAAAATGGCTTAAGGACAACAAAATCAAGGTATTGGAGTGGCCATCACAAAGCCCTGACCTCCATCCTATAGAAAATTTGTGGGCAGAACTGAAAAAGCGTTGTGCTAGGAAGGAGGCCTACAAACCTGACTTAGTTACACCAGCTCTGTCAGGAGTAATGGGCCAAAATTCACCCAACCTATTGTGGGAAGCTTGTGGAAGGCTACCCAAAACGTTTTGACCCAAGTTAAACAATTTAAAGGCAATGCTACCAAATACTAATTGAGTGTATGTCAACTTTTTACCCACTGGGAATGTGACGAAAGAAATAAAAGCTGAAATAAATCATTCTCTCTACTATTATTCTGACATTTCACATTATTAAATAAAGTGGTGATCCTAACTGACCTAAGACAGGGAATTTTTACTAGGATTAAATGTCAGGAATTGTGAAAAAACTGAGTTTAAATGTATTTGGCTAAGGTGTATGTAAACTTCCGACTTCAACTGTATGTCTGGCGCAGACCCAACACCTCTCATCACCCCGAGAACACCATCCCCACAGTGAAGCATGGTTGTGGCAGCATCATGCTGTGGGGATGTTTTTCATCGGCAGGACCGGGAAAACTGGTCAGAATTGAAAAGAATGATGGATGGCGCTAAATACAGGGAAATTCTTGAGGGAAACCTGTTTCAGTCTTCCAGAGATATTTTGCATCTTTCAAAGTGGTATGCATGTTGTGTAAATCAATGATACCAAAATAGGTGTGTTGCTGCGTCACTACAGCCTGGGGTACGATCCCAGACTGTGTCATTACAGGCCGTGCCTGGGAGTCCAATAGGGCAGCGCACAATTGGCCCAGCGTCGTCCGGGTTAGGGGAGGTTTTGGGCCGGGGGGGGCTTTACTTGGATCATCGCGCTCTAGCGACTCCTTGTGGTGTTGCCGGTCGCCTGCAAGCTGACTTTGATTGTCAATTGAACAGTGTTCCCTCCGACACATTGGTGCAGCTTGCTCCGGGTTAAGCGAGCAAGGTGTTAAGAAGAAGCGCGTTTTCGGAGGACGCATGATTCAACTTTCGCCTCTCCGAGCCCGTTGGGGAGTTGCAGCGATGAGACAAGTTGTATCACGAAATTGGGCAAGAAAAAAGGGGTAACAATTACAAAAGAAATCTACATTGCCTTCGGAAGTATTCAGACCCCTTGACTTTTTTCCACATTTTGTTACATACAGCCTAATTCGAACTTGATTAAATTGTTTCTTTTTTCCCTTCATTAATCTACCCACATACCCCATAACGACAAAGGCAAACACATTTTTTTTTAATTTTTATTTTGCAAATGTATAAAAAAAACACAGAAATATCACCGTTACATAAGTATTCGACCCTTTTACCTCTTACTTTGTTGAAGGCACCTTTAGCACGATGCGCCATTGGGTATGACTTCTCCCAGCTTGGCACCCTGTAGTTTGGGAGTTTCTCCCAATCTTTATTCTGCAGATCCTCTCAAGCTCTGTCAGGTTGGATGGGGTGCATCGCTGCACAGCCTATTTTTTCAGGCTGTTGTGCTAGGGTCATTGTCCTGTTGAAAAGGGTAAACCTCCAATCTCAGTCTGAGGTCCTGAGCGGATCTGGACAGGTTTTTCTCAAAGATTCTTCTCTCTGTACTTTGCTCCGTTCATCTTTTCCTTCAGCAAGAATCTGGCAAATCTGGTGCAGTCCATGAGAGGAGATGAATTGAGTAACTAATGCAGCTTGGTTGGCCACACCCAGATACTGACTGTTAATTTGATTTTGACCCCCCCCCCCCCTTTGTTCAGGATGTGGCGTGTGGTTGGATCTAGGGGGTGGGGTTCTGTTAGTCCAATGGCCTGGGTCTGTTGTTTGAATCTTGTTATGTTCTACAAATATTACACATGTAAGTTTTTCTTGAAAATAAACGCAGTTTGCTGAGGAGGACGTTTTCTTTTTTTGCTGAGTTATAATATATATATAATAATATATCCAGTACCTTCGGAAGTAATTCAGACCCCCATTACTTTTTCCACATTTTGTGTAACGTTTACAAAGCCTTAGTCTAAAAGGTATTAAAAAATAAATAAAAAAATCTTCATCTACACACAATCCCCATAATTTGCAAATTTATTAAAAATAAATACTGATACCACTTTTACATAGGTATTCAGACCCTTGACTCAGTAACTTTATTGAAGCACCTTTGGCAGTGATTACAGCCTTGGAGTCTTCTTGGGTATGCGCTACAAGAGGTGCCACAACCGTATTTTGTGAGTTTTTTCTTCCTCCCATTCTTCTCTGCCTATCCTCTCAAGCTCTTTTCTCAAGTTGGATGGGAGCGTCGCTGACAGCTATTTTTCCAGGTCTCTCCAGATATGTTCGATCGGGTTTCAAGTTCCGGGCTCTGGCTGGGCCCACCTCAGTACATTCATATACTTGTCCCTAAGCCACTCCTCCTCTCCTGCGTTGTCTTGGGCCTGTGTCCTTAGGTCCATAAAGGCATGATTGGTGGAGTGGCTTGCAGAGATGGTTGGTCCTTCTGGAAGGTTTCCTCCCAGCTCCATGAGGAACTCGGAGCTCTGTCACAGTACCATCAGTTTTTCTGTTCCCTCCCTTACAATGCCCATCTCCCCTATTCTCATTTTTGGCCGGGCGGCAGCTCTAGGAAGAGTCTTGGTGGTTCCACACTTCTTCCATTTAGAAATGATTGGGGCCACTTGTTTTCTTGGGGACCTTCCATGCTGCAGACATTTTTGATTACCCCTTCCCCCGACATTGCCTCAACACAATCCTCTCGAGTTCTTGGACAATTCCGTCCCTACCTCATTGCTTTATTTTGCTCTGACATGCACTGTTCCAACTGTGGTCTGACCTTATACAGACAGGTGTGTGCCTTTCCAAATAATGACCAATCAAATTGATTTTACCACAGGTGGACCTCCAATCAAGTTGTAGAAACCATCTCAAGGAATGATCAATTGACAGGAAATTGCACCTGACTCAATTTTCGAGTCTCATAGCAAAGGGTTCCCTGAATACTTATTTTATATGGGTAGTTCAGTTTTTTATTTGTAATACATGTGCAACCATGTCTAAAAAACCTGTTTTTTTCACTTTGTCATTAAGGTGTGTTTGTGTGTAACTTGATGAGGATGTATTAATTTTTAATCCTTTTGATAAGGCTGGTAATGTAAACATAATTGTGGAAAGGGTAAAGGGTTCTGTTGTGTGTGTGTATATAATATATATATAGATATATGTGTGTGTGTGTTGTGTGTTGTTTTGTGTGGTGTGTGTGTGTTGTGGGTGGTGTGTGGTGTTTGTGTGTGTGGTGTGTACGTACGACAGTGAGGGAAAATTAATTTGATCCCCTTGCTGATTTTGTACGTTTGCCCCCACTGACAAAGACATTATCATTCCCCTATAATTTTTAATGTAGGTTTTATTTGAACAAGTGAGAGACATAGTAACAACACCAAAACTCCAGAAAATGCATGTCAAAAATGTTTATACATTGATTTGATTAATTACTGAAATAAGTATTGCCCCCTCCTCATCAGAAAGATTTCTGGCTCCCAGGTGTCCTTTTCTAATCCAGGTACTTAAAGGGAGTGCCCTATCTCAGCTTGTTTACCTGTATAAGAAGATACCGTTCCACAAAGCAAATCAATCAATTCAGATTCCAAACTCTCCACCATGGCCCAAGCCAAAGAGATCTCCCAAAGGAAGGTCAGGGACAAGGATTGTGACCTACACAAGGCGGGATGGTCTTACGAACCATCCCAGCAGCTTTGTGAGAAGGGTGACAACAGTTGGGTGCGATTTATTCGCAATGGAAGAAACAACAAAATAAATGTCCAATTCTCCCTCATCCCTGGGGCTTCCATGTCAAGATCTACCTCGTGGAGTTTGCAATGATCATGAGAACCGGTTAGGAATCAGCCCAGAATTATATCGGGAGATCTTGTCAATGATCCAGGCCAGCTGGGACTATAGTCCCCCAGAAAACAATTTGGTAACATACTACGCCGTGAGGACTGAAAATTCCTGCAGCGCCCTTAAGGTCCCCCCTTGATTCAGAGGAAAAACTGGTGAAAGTTTTTTTGTTGGCAGATGAGACCGCGATTGAGATCTTTGGCATCAACTCACTCGCCGTGGGTTGTGATGAGGAGGAATGCCTTCCCTATACCCCCAAGAACACCATCCCCCACCCGGCACACTGGAGGTGGGGAAACAAATTATGCGTTGGGGGTGTTTTCTGCTAAGGGGACCCAGGGCCAAACCCTTCACCGCATAAAGGGACGATTTGACGGGCCAATGTAACCGTCAAATCTTGGGTGAGACCTCCTTCCCTCAGCCGGGCATTGGGAAATGGTTCCGTGTATGGGTAATTTCCACATGACAATGAACCCCACAACACACGCCAAGGCAACAAATGATGGCCTTCAAGAAGAATTAATTAAGTCCTGGAGTGCCTAGCCATCTCCAGACCTTAATCCCGAGAAAAGTCTGTGGAGGGAGCTTACGTTCCGATTGCCAAACGCAGGCTCGAAAACGTAATTACTTTGGAGAATTCTGAAAAGAGTAGTGGGACAAAAATCCCTCCTGAGATTTGTGCAAAACCTGGTGGCCAACTACAAGAAAACGTCTGACCTCTGTGATTGCCAACAAGTACTAAATCAATGTTTTGCAGAGGGGTCAAATACTTATTTCCCTCATTAAAATCAAATCATTTATAACATTTGTTTTGACATTCGTTTTTTTTCTTTCTGTATTTTTGGTGTTGTTATTTCTGTCCCTCTCACTGTTTCAAATTAAACCTACCATTAAATATAGACCTGATCCATGTCCTTTGTCAGTGGGCAAACCTCAAAAATCAGCAGGGGATCAAATACTTTTTTCCCTCACTGTTATGTTGTTTTTGGGTAAAAAATACCATATTTGTTTTAAATTCTATAAACTACTGACAGCAGCAACATTTCTCCCATTCCCAAATAATCATTGTCATTTAGAGCATTTATTTGCAGAAATGAACAACTGGGTCCAAAATAACAAAAAAGTTTCCAATGTTTGTCAGACCTCGAATATGCAAAGAAAATTAGTTCTGTTCATTTTAAAACAACACTAGTAATGTTTTTTTTAACTTAAGGAAGAGTTTTCAGCCATCAATATGTTGGTTGAATAACCCTGATTTTTTCAAACACAGCCTCTTTTCATAAAAATGACAGCTTTCCTTAGAAGCGTCTTGGCATGCCTTCTCCCCGTCTTTCAAACTTGGATGTTGGGGTGGCTTGTTATGCCACATCTCCTGGCGCGAAAATTCAAGCAGCTAGCTTGTGTTGCTGGCCTTTGGTGACCATCCATCTTCCTCTTGATCACATTCCAGAAGGTTTTCAATGGGTTCAGTTCTGGAAATTGGGCTGGCCATGACAGGTTTCTTTTGATTCTGGTGGTCCCTCATCCTACACTTTGATTGACCTGCTGTGTGGCATGGCGCATTGGTCCCCTCTGGAAAAACCTCCTCAGAAGTGGGGAACAATTCAGAGCAAAAAGAAGCAGTTTTCTTCCAGGGACAACCTGGTACTGGCTGATTAATGCGTTCCTTCACAAAGACCAAATCTGCCCCGATTCCAGCCTTGCTGACGCACCCCCGATCATCACCGTCCTCCACCAACATTTCACAGTGGGTGCGATACACTGTGGCTTGTAGGCCTCTCCAGGTTTCTTAGTCTAACCATTAGAACGACCAGTTTTGGGCACAAACGCTAAAAATTGGGACTCAATCAGAGAAGATTACCTTACTCCGTCCGCTACGGTCCAATCCTTTATGGTCTTTTTTGGCCACCCACCCTGGCTCTTCCTTGCTTCTCATTGATAAGGCTTTTTCTAGCTAGCTTGCACGGACTTCAGCCCCTGCCCCTAGGAGCCGTTTTCGAACCGTCCTCGCCGTGCACTTTCACCCCAGCTGCCTTTTGCCATTTCCGGCTTTTTGTAGTCCACTTATGTCATCCGACGGTTTGTTGAGGGACATTCGAATTCGAGTTTTGGTCGGTCCATCCCCGGTCATTGAGAATCGTTTTCGCCCTCCCTTTGCCGGTCCTGTAGCTTTGTTGTCCCATTGTCACTTCTGCTCTGACCTTGTTTCTTATAAACCGCCGTCTTTGAAATTTTAAGGATGGAATTAAACAACCTGACGCTCACGTTATCCCTCGGCCAGTACAGCCAGATTGAACCCTCTTATCCTCACTCAGAGTTTCCTTTTTCCCACGCTTTTTGGCATGGTTCAATAGTTTATTTTTTGAATAAATTACTTGGAGTCTATTAGCACATTTGGTGCCAGCCGCTGGTCCTATTGCAAGAAGGAAATAGGTGATGCCACAGCAGTGGATTTTTATACTTTTTTTTCCTTTTCCTCGTTAATAGAATTTGGTTCAGTGGATCCACCCTAATCCAATTACCTAATTCAGTAGAATTAGGGTTGTTGCCTGTTGTTGAATTCAACAGAACACTGGAAGGAAATGGCTTTCCATACATTTCCATACATGTAGAGATGCAGTTCGAAAACATTTTGCAGTGGTATCTTAATTTTTCACACTGTGTGTGTGTGTTGTGTGTGTGTTGTCTATATTGCCTTCGGAAAGTATTTCAGACCCTTTGGGATCTTCACTGACTGTACACAATGCTTTTTTAATTATGTTTTCTACTTGCGTGTCACTCAGTCTGTGGCCGGGTGTGAGTGTGGAATAATAAATGAATTAACTTTCATTATTAGTATTATTTTGTGGTCTCTGTAGCTCAGCTGTTAGAGCACCGGCGCTTTGTAACGCCAAGGTAGTGGTTCGATCCCCCGGACCACCCATACACAAAAACACAAAAACAAAAAATGTAGCACGCATGACTGTAAGTCGCTTTGATAAAAGCCCGTCTGCTAAATGCATATTTATATATTATATCTTTCAAGGCAATTCCTATCATCACAAACATTGCTTTCTTGTAGAAAATCCAAATGATAAAGGCTCCTCCCCTCCTTTCTTTTCAGTGTTTGTGCTGTTGGCTGGATGCAGGCAGCCTGCGCACCTGGGTAGTCCAGTGTTCACATTTTGAACCATTTTTTAATAATTTTGTCTGAAAAAAACAAACTCCCCGGGTGACCGGGAGATCTTTGCTAAATCGAGTGCACCTACAGCGCTGGCCCATTCGGATAGCTCAAATCACTGTGCTTACCTACAAGCTTCCACGACCCCGGCCCCACCAGCAAAGTTTGATACAGCCTACTTGAGATTTCATAACTTTAAAACATGACCATAAGCGAAACTGCAACGAATAACATGGCCAAGACTGCTGTTTTTTTATATGCGGCTAGTTCATGTCTTAAGTTTTTATTCATCACTGTCAATCACCCCCTTTTTATCAACACTTTACCAAACATAAAACAAAACGCGCTTTCTCGCTACTTCCATTCCATCTCTCTACTTCCCCTTCGCCTCGGTCTGCAATAAAAGTGTTAAACCCGCTTTGTATTTTAACATCGCATCGGGTTCTTCCATCTTTCCACCGTGAAAGGCCGACCCTCTGCTTCTTCTCAACCTCCCTCCTCCCCCCGCTGAGACTAATGCCATGTCAAAACCACTGGGAAACTCGGATATCTCCGACTTCAGTGCATTCAAGAACTTGGACGGTACCTGCAACTGATGTTCATGGTGCTTTCAAGACAACTGGGAACTTCTGGGGGGGGGGGGGGGGGGGGGGGAAACGAATTCCGACTGGGGAAATCGTTTTGAAGAACGGTCATTCTCCTAATCGGAAAAATCTGGCAATCTTTCTAGAGCTTGCTGAACTTTCTCTGACCTGAGTCCTAGTCATGATTTGACCTCGTTTTTTTTTACAGGGTTTTCCCAGTTTGTTTGAAAGCACCATAACATCAGATGCAGGGTAAACCGTCCCTCCAGTAAAAATAAAAAAAGCAAATTATTTTGCACATTATTTCAATTTTTATGCTCAGCTGTGCCTCTCAAGGTGCTGTGCCAAACTGATCTACAGTAATTTTGTTTATAAAGCTTTGATTGTTAATATATTTGGTCCGGAGATTTAACAATATTGTCAGGCATATAAAGCCACTATCGTGATAAATTTTATTCGACCTATTGCAGAAACCTCCCTAGTGCGCATGGTCTAAGGCGCTGCATCGCAGTGGCAGCCTGGGCCACTAAGATCCTGGTTTTCGAATCCAGCTTCCTGTCGTCGCCGGCCGCGACCGGAGAACCCCTGGGGCGGCGAACATTGGCCCAGCGTCGTCCGGTAGGTGAGGGATGGCCGTCAGGGATTTACTTTCGCTCATTGGTAGAGCAATGGCGTTTTGCAACGCCAGGGTTTGTTGGGTTCGATTCCCACGGGGGCCAGTAGAAAAAATAATACAAATAATAATGTAAGCACTCACTAACTGTAAGTTCGCCTGGATAAGAGCGTCTGCTAAAAATGATTTAACCTGTAAACCTCTTCCTACACACAACTGTTTTTGATATTGGTTCATGTAAAAAAAAAAAAAGTCATGTTTTAAAAAAAAAATTATAATAATTTTTATATTTGCTTTGCTTTTTTGACTGCGAAAGTGATCTTTGACCCAGAAAAGGTTGGTGACCACTGCTCTATCTAATGATTGCCATTTGCTGAGGGCTCACCTATGCAGATTACCTTCACGCTGAGCAAAAGTACATATCTGGCGTCATACTTGGTGTCCAGGGCTCGTCGGTCCTGGATGTCTGTGAGGTGTTTATTGGGTTGTTTTAATCAACCTCCTCTCTAGACCAGAGGGTATTCCAAATCTTGTCCTACAAGAGGGTGTGCAATTTTTGTTTAATTTGTTTTAAAAAAACAATTTTTCTATCCTTTTTGCCGTTACAAAATGATAAGAAAAATCATAAACATTCCACGCCAATTTTACAATCAAATATGGTCAAATTAACCGTCGTTTGACCCCTTGGGCCCGGGCAATAAAGTTTATACTAACGAGCAACCCTTTATGCCGCAATCACATGGACGTGGTTTTATTTTACTGCGCAAAAATGGATGCCTTCAATCACACGACAGTTTACTGCGCAAATGGTACGCAGCACATCATCTGAATATGTTGTGAAAACCCAAAATGTTCAACATTCACCGTCTGCTAGAACCATTTTTGTCCGAAACCAGTCCACGCATACAATTTTTATGCTTACGTTTCGATAAATCCAAACGTATGCACTGCACCACCCAGAACACTCACTGCGACTGCTTCTGCAATGTAGTTAATGTATCCTTTACTCCTGTGCACCAAACGCGAAGTACACCCTTTTTGGGGGTGCGGAGTGTGGAGGCATTACAGATCTAGAACAGGAGGAACCACTGTTCGGTGTGTTTGGAGGCATTACAGACCAGATAACGCAAGGACAACTGTTCGGTGATGGAGGATTACAGATATAGCACGCGAGGACACTGTTCCGGTGGTGATGTATGCATTACAATATAGAAAACGCGGGAACACTGTCCGTTTTGATGTGCATTTACAAGATAGAACCGCGAGGACACTGGTCGGAGTATGGAGGCATTGCAGATATAGATACGCGATGACACTGTCGGAGTGATTGAGCATTCAGATATAGAACATGAGGAACACCTGCGGAGTGATGGATGCATTAAGATCTCGAACACTAGACACTGTCTGTGGTGTGGAGGCATTACAGATATAGAAATGAGGACCACTGTCGGTGTGATGGAGGCTTACAATTAGAACCTGATGACGGACTGTCGGAGTGATGGAGTCAATTTACAGACAGAACGCAAGACCACTGCGGAGTGATGGAGGGCATACAGACATAGAAACGCAAGGACAATGTCGGTGTGAATGGAGGCATTACAGATATCGAACAATGAGGACACTGTCGGTGGGTTGGGGCATTTACATATATAGAACATGAGGACCACTATTCGGAGTGAGGTAGGCCTTACAGACATGAACGCAAGACACTGTCCGGAGTGAATGGCGGCATTACAGACATAGAACGCGAGGACACTGTCGGTGTGACTTGAGGCATTACAGATCTAGAACGCGAGACAACTTCGTTTGAGGAGGCATTACCGATTTGATAGAACATTAGGACACCTGTCCGGTGTGGATGGCGGCCATTACAGATATAGAACGCGAGGAAAACACTGTCGTGGGGGGGGGGGGGGGGGTTGATGGAGGCTTACAGACCCTAGAACGCGAGGACATGGCCCGGTGTGATGGCGGCCATTACCGATATAGAACGTGAGGACCTGTCGTGTGATTGAGGCATTACAGCATAGAACATGAGGGACCCTGTCCGGTGTGGTTGGGGCATACAGATTAGAAACATGATGACAACGTGTCGGTGGATGTAGGCAGTACAGTATATAGGAACATGATGACCCTGTCGGTGTGATGGGAGCCATGACAGATATAGAGAAACTCGAAGTACAACTGTCCGGTGTGAGGAGGCATTACAGATATAAACACGAGGACACTGTCCGGTGTGGATGGAGGCATTACAGATCTATACGTGAGGACACTGTCGTGTGTTTGGAGGCAATTAACAGATATAGAACGCGAGGACACTGTCGGTGGTGATGGAGGCATTACAGATAATAGAACGCGAAGGACACCTGTCTGATGTGATGGAGGCAATTGCATATATATCAACGCGAAGGACACTTGTCGGAGTGATGGGGCATTCAAGATTATAGAACATGAGGACACTGTCGGAGGATGGAGGCAATTAAGATTAGAACACGAGGACACCTGTCGGTGGTTTTGGAGGCAATACAGATATAGAACATGAGACACTGTTCGGTGTTGATGGATGCATTACAATATAGAACATGAGGACACCTGTCGTAGTGATTGGCGTCATTACAGACATCGAACGCAAGGACACTGGTCGGAGTGATGGAGGCATTACAGACATAGAACGCAAGGACACTTGTCGGTGTTATTGGAGGCATACGATATAGAACCATAGGAACACTGGTCGGTGTTGTTTGGAGGCATTACCAGATATAGAACCATAGGAACACGTCGGAGTGATGGAAGGCAATTACAGACATAGAAAACGCAAGGACACTGTCCTGATAATGTAGGCCATTACAGACATAGGAAACGCTAGGACAAACTGTCGTTGGTGATGGCAGGCCATACGATATAGAACGCGAGGACACTGTCGGTGTGATGAGGCATTAACAGACATGTAACGCGAGGACACTTTCGGTGTGATGAGGCATTACATATATAGAACGTGAGGACACCGTCGGGTGGTGATGTGGAGGCATGTACAGACATATACATGGGACACTGTCGGTGTGTTGGAGGCCCTTACAAGATATAGAACATGAGGACACTGTCTGTTGTGATGGAAGGCATTACAGATATAGAAAAATGAAAGGACACTGTCGGTGTTATTGGAGGCATTACAGATTAGAACGGCGAGGACAACTGTCGTGTGGATGGAGGCATTTAAACAAGATATAGAAACCACGAGGACACTGTCGTGTGGAGGGTGGCATTAACAGATATAGAAACGTGAGGACACTGTCGGTGTGTTTGGAGGCTTTACCAGATTATCGAAGCGAGGACACTGTCGTGTGATGGAGGCATTACGATATAGAACGCGAGGACACTGTCCGGTGGTGAGAGGCATTACAGACGTAGAACACACTACAAGTAACTGTACATAGAAAGAATTGATTAACTTTCAGACAATTTATCAAAAGTGCCCTATCAGGTCTGTACCTTTTCAGACAGTACATTTCTACATTTACCTGAAGTCGGAAGTTCATAGCACCCTTAGCCAATACAGTTAAACTCATTTTTTTCGCAATTCTGACGTGTAAGCCCTAGTAAAAATTCCTGTCTAGGTCCATTTAGATCACCCCACTTTTAATTTTTAAGACTGTGACTGTCAGAATAATATAAGAGAATGATTTAATTTCAGCTTTTTCTTTCTTTCATCACATTCCCCAGTGGGTCCAGGTTTTTTAACATACACTCAATTAGTATTAGTAGCATCATGGCCTTTAAACTTGGGTCAACGTTCGGGTAGCCGTCCACAAGCGTTCCCACAATACATTTTTGGGTGAAAGTCTTGCCCGTTCCTTCTGACAGAGCTGGGTGTAACTGATCAGTTTTGTAAGCCTCCTTCGCTCGCCAAAACACTTTTCCAGTTCTGCACCCCAGATTTCTATAGGATTGAGGTCATGGCGTTGTGATGGCCACTCCAATACCTTTTTTTTTTGACGTTGTTTGTACTTAAGCCCATTTTGCCACAACTTTTGAAGTATCTTTGGGTCCATTGTCCCATTTTGGAAGACCATTTGCGACCAAGCTTTTAACTTTTTCCCTGACTGATGTCCTGAGATGTTCTCTCAATATACCCATAATTTTCCTTCCTCCCATGATGCCATCTATTTTGTGAAGTGCACCAGTGTCCCCTCCTTCAGCAAAGCCCCCCACAGCGATTCTGCCGACCCCTGCTTCATGTTTGGGATGGTTTTCTGCGGCTTGCAATCGACCCCTTTTTCCTCCAACATATCGATGGCATTAGTGCAAGCAGTTCTATTTTGTTTAAAATCAGATTCAGAGGCATTTCTCCCAAAAGATATGAAATCTTTTGGTCCCCATTGCAGTTGCAAACCGTAGTCCTGGTGCCTTTTTTTATGGCGGTTTTGGAGCAGTGGCTTTCTTCCTTGCTGAGCGGGCCTTTTCCAGGTTATTCGATATAGGAAACTCGTTTTTACTGTGATATTAGATACAAACTGCTCAAAAAAATAAAGGGGAACACTTAAACAACACAATTAACTCCAAGTCAATCACACTTCTGAGAAATCAACTATCCCACTTAAAAGCAACCGACTGATTGACAATACATTGTCACATGCTTGTTGTGCAAATGGAATAGACAACAGTTGGACAATTAATAGGCAATTAGCAAAGAAGACAACACCCCCATAAAGAATGGTTCTGCAGGTGTGCCCACAGACCACTTCTCATTTCTATCGTCCTGGCTGATTGTTTTGGTTCACTTTTGAATGCTGCCTTGCTTTCACGCTAGTGGTAGCCATGAGACGGATCCCTACAATTCTAATTTCTACAAACCCACACAAGTGGCTCAGGGTGCAGCTCACATCCAGGTATGGCCACATCAATGATGCGAGGCTGGGGCAAGAAGTTTTGCGGGTGTCTGTCAGCCGTAGTGTCCAGGAGCATGGAGGGCTACATGATAACAGGCCAGTACAAATCAGGAGACGTGGAGGAGGCCGTAGGAGGGCAACAACAAACACAGCCAGCTGGACTCTACCTCCGCCTTTGTGCAAAGGAGGACAATGAGGAGCCCTGCCAGAGCCCTCAAAATGACCTCCAGAGGCCACCAAATGTTGCTGTGTTCTTGCTCCAACGGTCCCAAAACAGACTCCATGGGTTGTATAGGCCCGACTTCCAACAGTGGGGGTTTGTTGTTGACAGCCCAACCCGTGCAGGCCGTTTTGGCAAGTTGCCAGAGACACCAAGATGGCAAAATTCGCCCTGGCGCCCCTGTCTCTTCAAAGAATGAAAAGCAGTTCACACTGACACATGTGACATACGTGACAAGTCTGGAACGCCGTGAAACGTTTTGCTGCCCTGCAACAGCCTCCAGCATGACCTTTTGGCGGTGGGTCAGCAATTGTGCTGTGGTGGCATTTCTTTTGGTGGCCGCACAGCCCCTCCAGGTGCTCGCCATAGGTTACCTACTGTGCCATTAGGTTCGAGGATGAGATCCGCAGACCCCTTGTGAACCATATTGCTGGTGCGGGTTGGCCCCGGGTTCCTCCTACTGCAGACAATGCGAGACCTCATGTGGCTGGAGTGTGTCACAGTTTCCTGCCAGAGAAGGCATTGATTTGCCTATGGACTGGCCGGACTGGCCCCGCCCGTCCCCAGAATCCAATTGATCACACCTGGGACATCAATGCAATGTCTCGCCTCCATCCACCCACGCCACCACCGTTGGCAACCCAAACCAGACCCACCAACAGCACTGTCCAGTATGTTGGCGGATGCTTGAGTTCCCAGGTCTGTGAGGAGATCCCTCAGGAGGACCATCCGCCACCTCAGCAGGGCATGCCCAGGGCGTTGTAAGGGGAGGTTCAATACAGGCCACTTTGAGGCCACAACACACTACTGAGCCTCATTTGACTTGTTTTAAGGAACATTACATCAAAGTTTGGATCACCCTGTTAGTGGTGGTTTTTTTTTCCCTTAAATTTTGAGGGTACTCCCACTCCAGAACCTCCAGGGTTTGATACATTTGATTGATTCAATTGATAATTGTGTGGTGGATTTTGTTTGTTTAGCACAATTCCAACTGATGTAAAGAAAAAGGTATTTAATTAAGATTATTTCATTCAATTCAGATCTAGGAACTTGTTATTTTTAGTGTCCCCTTTCTTTTTTTGAGCAGTGTATATCTACATAGTCCAATCTTGATTGTTAGGATGCAGTCCGCATTTGAAGTGTGGTCCCCCTCTGTAGGCTCAGCTTTGTAAGAGCACTGCGCTTTGTAACGCCAAGGTATGGGTTTTCGATCCCCCGGGACCCGCCATACACAAAACAAAAAAGTATGCAACGCATGAAACTGTAAGATCGCTTGATAAAAGCGTCCGGCTAAATGGCATATTATTATTTTTATTATAAGTTCGAACCGGCGGTGGAACCAGGGAGTTTTCCATGCAACTGTGAATTCTTTCTGATTTCCTCTTTAGGGCTAGGCCGGAATGTAACAGAACCTATTATGTTAAAAAAGGATTTTTCAAATACATTAGATTATTTGTTTAACTAAAATGTGGTGTTTTTTGATTATCGGAAGGAAGCCCCATTTCCCTTTGTTCGTGGACATTTAAAGGGTTGTTGGTATAAAAATCGGGAAAAAAGAAGCTTTTTTTTAAAAAAGGTTTTTTTTCCAGGTGGAAAGTTTGGAAAATTTTAAAACCAAAAAAAGTCATGGAAAAAATTTTAAATTTTTTTTTCTTTTTAATGTTTTATTTAGGCACAGTTTTTAAATAATTGTATAAATCAAAAAAAAAATTGAAATATAACCAGGATCGAATGATAGCGCATTGTTTGGCGCATACCTCTAGTGGAGAGGGGGGCGGGTTTTCTCAAGGGGGAAAGAACAGCGGCATTGCTACAGCAATAGGTTAAAAATTTACGAGAAAAGGTTAACAGGTAGCCATTTTTAAAAACATTCTTTTCCCTCTATTTTTAAGTTTAGCTATATTAGCATGTTTTAATGGTTCGTCATGTCCCAAAAAAATTTTTACTGACATCCAATAAGGCCCACAAGTTATTTATTTTTTGAACGATTCACCATTGTATAAATTGGGATTCGGTTCAATCGGGGGGAATCGAAACATGTGAAAACAAAATAATAAGTGGAATCGTGAACATGAATTTTAGGAAAAAAGATTTGATTAGCCTTTTCTTTTTGGGTTTGTGGCTTTCCCGTTTTGAGATACTTCCCTTGTTTTATTTGAAAGGTTGAACCTTAACTCAATAGGTGCTAGTCACCTGCAAAGTAAAATTTACGGTGGCTAAGATAAAAATGACTAAACAGAAAAAGGACTTTTTCCAAAATGTTGGCTTTCTTCAGCGGGTAAAAAAAATTTTTTAGCTACCAAACCATTTGATTTTGATATTTTAATGAGTGAATTTTTCAAAAAGGGATAAAAACCCTTTTTGGTTTTTAATGTTTTCCATGTTTTTTAAAAAAGGGGGTAAAACCCCCTCCCGGGGGACTAATGGTGTGCAGGCTTTTGTTCCAGTCCCCCCCCTAAAAAACCCTTTAGAAAGACTGCTCAAAAGGGCCTTTAAAAACTCTGATGGGGGTTTTAGAGGGGTGGATCAAAAGCCTCACACCAGAGCTCTCCAGACTGAGGGGGGAACCCCCGTGGTGTTTTATACAGTTTCCCAAAGGGATTTTACTTTGTTGGGGGGTTTTTAAATGCCTTTCCGACGACAGGGGGTGGTCAGGGGCAAAGAGAGGCTTTTCAGTGTCGATTTCCCCCCAAATTA